>JAWNOO010000132.1:0-14913 GCA_035045905.1 Drosophila anomelani | reverse complement strand
CATACGCATTCCAAATAACGTCATCCTGGCCGATCCAAGTTTTGACAAACCAGGAAAAATTGACATGCTTATCGGCGCAGAGCATTATTATTCTTTGCTATTGCCAAATCAAATGATGATAAGACCAGAAGGCCCAATCCTCCAGAACACAAAGTTGGGATGGATTGTGGCCGGGAAAATCTCTGCTGAGCACGATTCAGCAGAACTTTGTGCGACGGCAACCACTGAAGAAGAGGTTGACACGATTTTGGACACTAGAGAATCTAGACACCAAAGACAAGGCTCGATCGCCAACTGAAGCACACTGCGAAACTCATTTTGCAGCTAACCTACAATTTGCAATCGATGGGAAGTTCATTGTCAAGCTGCCATTTGCTGAGGAAACGTCAGCCCTGGGGGCAGCTCAGACAACAGCAACCAATAGGTTCTTGGCACTGGAGCGACGAACAAAACCAGAAGACTGGAAAGGATACGTAGACTTCAGGGAAGAATACGAACGTCTCGGACACATGAAACTGGTACATCCCTCACACATACCATCGGATCATTACTTCATTCCACATCACTGTGTTTTGAAGCCCGAAAGCAGTACCACGAAACTACGGGTAGTTTTCGATGCGTCCTGTAAAACGTCAAGTAATAAATCATTAAATGATATATTATATGCTGGACCCACGGTACAGAGCGAACTATTCGCAATTCTGCTACGATTCCGCACCCATAGATATGCATTTACCGCGGACATACAGAAGATCTATCGCCAAGTATGGATGCATCCTGATAATCAGTTTCATCAGCTGATCGTATGGCGGAAAAAGGCGTCAGACGATCTGAAATTCTACAGATTAAAAACCGTCACGTACGGGACCACGTCAGCGCCATTCCTTGCTACAAAATGCTTGGATTATTTAGCTCAGAAGAATAAAAAGCATTTACCGCTTGGGTCAGCTATACTCAAGCATGATTTCTATGTGGACGACTGTCTCACAGGAGCAGACAGCATTCCAGAGGCAATTCAGATTCAGCAGGAATTGAACAAAATTCTGCTACCGTCCGGATTCAAGCTTCGGAAGTGGTGCTCAAACAACAATGAAATACTGACCCAATTTCCGCAAGAAGATATTGTCCCCAACGTCAAGTTAGATGAAACACTTCAGCATTACAGTGTTAAGACGTTGGGCTTACTTTGGATGCCTCAAAGGGATCAGTTGTGTGGACGATCTCAAAAAAGCGAAGCCTCAACCATCACAAAACGGGTGGTCAGCTCAGAATCCTCGCAAATATTCCATCCTCTGGGATTATTTGCTCCGGTGGTCGTCAAGGCGAAAATTTTCATGCAAACGCTTTGGGAATTAAAGATGGGCTGGGACGACAAGCTACCTCAGCACCTTAATTTTTTTTTTTTTTTTTTTTTTTTTTTTATTGCTTTGCTTTATTTATTGAATCTTCTCTTAAGTTGAGACTAACAATAAGTTTACGAATCTTAATATTAAAATTCAACTAACAGTATACTAGGACTGCATTCTGGTTACGCGTTCCTCAGGTCAGTCATTGGGTGGGTAAGTCATTGCGACGAAGACGCGATTGGCTGCTCAACCTTGTTAGTCCTCTCGCCAGGTGGTTAGGGTGCAACGATAGCTTGGTGAAGTACTTTTCCTTCTGTTCTGCGATCACTTCTTTGACTGGTGGAATGGTTAAGTCGCGATGTATGTTTTCGTTGCGAACGTACCACGGTGCCCCGGTGATCGTTCTCAAGATCTTCGACTGGGCTCGCTGGACTATGTCAATATTGCTATTGCTGGCATTCCCCCATAGCTGGGAGCTGTACGTCCATATAGGTTTTAGTACCGAGTTATACAGCAGGACTTTATATTCAAGGCTAAGAGGAGACCGGGCGCTGATAAGCCAATGAAGGCTGCTAGCTTTTAGCTCTAGATGTGTTCTCTTGGCTTCGATGTGCCGGCGCCATGTGAGTCTTCTGTCGAGGTGTACTCCTAGATATGTCACTTCGTTTGCTTGCGGAAGTAATGTGTTGTTTAGCATAAGAGGCGGGCAGTTTTGTCTGTTCAGGGTGAACGTAACGTGCTTGCATTTTTGTTCGTTCACTTTAATTCGCCAATCTGATAGCCATTTTTCAACATCGAGCAAGGGAAGAGCTAGCTGCGCAGTTGCTTGCATCAGGCATTTTTAACGACTAAGAATAGCTGTATCGTCAGCAAACGTAGAAGTTGTTAGTCGTGTGCTTGTCGGGATGTCTGCTGTGTATAGGACATATAATGTTGGCCCTAGCACACTACCTTGAGGAACTCCAGCTCCAACAGTGAAATCATCAGATATAGCAGTGTTGCACCTCACCACAAATTTTCTGTCATACAGGTAAGACTCTAAAAGCTTATGGGTGTTGTAGGGGAGCATTGTCTTGATCTTGTACATTAGACCTTCTAACCAGACTCTATCAAATGCTTGAGATACATCTAAGAATGTGGCTGTGCAGTACTCTCGTTTTTCGAAAGCGTTCCGAATTTCTGATGTTATCCGGTTGACCTGCTCAATTGTTCCGTGCTTTTCACGAAACCCAAACTGATGTGACGGGATTCCTTCCTGTAGTCTTAGGTGTGTGTTTATCAGTGTCAAAACGCATTTTTCAAAGAGTTTAGATAAGCATGATAGTAGGCTTATAGGTCTATACGACGTGGGGATTGTGTGGTCTTTTCCCGGCTTTGCTATCATTATTATAATTGACTTTTTCCATCTCACTGGATAGTGGCCAAGTTTCGCGATGGCATTGAAAAGCTGGGTGATAGTGCAAACGGCGCAATATGGGAGCTCAGAGATCATTTTGGGAGTTATGTGGTCGCATCCTGGGGATTTTTTCGGATTCAGTTGATTTTTGATTATCTTAACGATTTCCTTTGGACGAAACTCAATTGGCTCATGTTGAGGCTGAGGCTCATATGGTAAAGTGGGCAGAGTAAACGCACTAGTGGCAGGATTTGGTTGGAAGACATTTTTAAGGTGGTTGGCAAACGTGCTGGCACTGTCTGCGTCGCTGCGTGCCCAGCCGCCTATAGGATTTCTAATAGGCATCACGATTTCTTTTGGTGAGCTCAGAGTTGGGTGAGCTCTCCATAGTGAATGTTTTGTACTAGAAGTTGACAAGTGCTCTATGTAGCGACGGTGGACATTTGCTTCTTCTTGATGTAGAGCTTTGGTAAGTTGGCGTGAGGCACGTCTAAAGCTTTGCTTAGCAGATAGCGATCTGTGGGATTGCCACTCTCGGCGTAAACGTCGCGTTTCAAGGACGAGCTGTTCGATTTGTAGATTTGTCTTCTTTTGATTGCATTGTGAATTTATAGTTTGAGGAGTTGAAGCTCGAGCTGCGGAGACGAGTACAGACTCCAGTGACTTTACAAAGCTGTCTACATCGGCTTCGTCATTGAGATGAGGACTTAGCTCAATGTGTGAGCTAATATACTTTCGGTACTTAACCCAATTGGTTTTCTGTGAGGTCAATTTGAATGGTTGTTCGAATGTTGGTGGGTTACGGAGTAGAATAAACAGGATAGGCAAGTGGTCAGATGAAAGATCCGAAAGGCATTCGGCGCTTATCAGATTTTTAGGAATGTTTTTGATGATCGCAAAGTCTATTAAGTCGGGTAGTTTCTTTGGGTCTGCCGGCCAGTATGTTGGTCTGCCAGAAGAAACATAGTCGAGCTTGTTCTTGGGTTTGATAATTGCATTATAGAGCTGCTTTCCTTTTGGAGTCACGAGACGAGATCCCCAGTGTGTGTGCTTGGCGTTGTAGTCTCCTGCTGCTATGAAGTGGTCTCCTAGTGAGTTGAAAAACTGCATAAACTCGTCTTCAGCTATAGTACAGCGAGGGGGGCAGTTTACGGCGGCTAGTGTAATTTGGTTGCCAGTGTTTAGTTGTATATTTATAGATGTGGCCTGTAGGTAGTTTTTAAGCAAATTTGTTGTGGTAGTGGTGCTTAATACGGTTTCTGATTAGAATTCCGGTCCCTCCATGTGCTTTACCATCTGGGTGATTTGTTCCGTAGAATGTATATCCTCGTAGTTGAAAATTGTATTTGTTTGTAAGGTGTGTTTCTGAAAGAAGCATTACGTCGATATGGTTGTCAAGTAGGAATTGAGCTAACTCAAGTTTATGCTGCGAAACGCCGTTAGCGTTCCACGTAGATATCCGTAGGGAAGTCATTATTTGGATGATTGTGATTGTTTGATCATGAACTCCAGTAGAAGATTTTGGTTGCGCATAAGCTCCTGCATTGTTTGTTGTATAGCTACCATTGTATTTGTTAAAGTTTCCAGCATTGCCTCGATTCCATTAGGCGGTTGGTGTGAATTTTGATCGCTACGATGGGCAGTAAATGCGGGGTTTACTTTAAGTGTCTGCGCCTGTTGTATGTCTTCAGTGGATTGTGAAGGCCCCAGATTAGAGACTGAGGCGTAAGTTTCTTTGTTGTATCGTAGCGCTTGAGCAAAAGAAACTCCTGGGGTCGTGGTTGATGGTGTATACGGCAAACTGTTTCGGCTGACTGGATTTCGAGCTATGGTAATTTTTTGGGTATTGCGGACTCTTAAATCTTTATAGACGGGGCACCCCCTATAGTTGGCAGTGTGATTTCCCCCACAGTTGCTGCATTTTTTGGCAGATGGGTCATTCTTATTAACGGGACAGGCCTCAGTGGGATGCACATCTCCGCAAGCAACGCAGACTGCGCGGAGAGTGCAGTATGTTTTCGTGTGTCCGTATTCTTGACAGTTCGTGCATTGAACTGGTCCATTTCGTTTGTGCGGTGCCTCTACTGTGATTCTGCGATGCAGCAGGTATTGAAGCTTATATATCGGGTGAACTTCATTTTTACTTAGGGTAGTACTGTTTGGCATTAGTTCTACCTTAAACATTGGTTGAGGAATTTTATTCCTGTTCATTATATTTATAGCTGTTTTTACTTTAAAGCCGTTGTCGGCTAGTCCATTTATTATCTCATTAATTGGGACTTTTGGTTCTATCCCTTTGATTACTACTTGTAGACCCTTGCTACTTTTCAGTTGATAGGTGTAGTAGTTGAACTTTCCATTGTCAAGATAGTTGGTAACGGCTCGAAAATTGTGTTCGTCGTTGACCTGTATTTTTATACCATGTACCAAAGGTACAAAGGTATTATAGTTTTGTGCGAGTGCGATTTTCTGTAACAGGCAGAAGGAGGCGTGGCAGACCCCCAAAAGTTACCTAAATATTGGTCAGGACCACTAAAGGAGTCGATATAGCCATGTCCGTCTGTCCGTCCGTCCGTCCGTCTGTCCGTCTGTCCGTCTGTCCATCTGTCCGTCTGTCTGTATGAACGCCCAGATCTCAGAGACTATAAGAGCTAGAGACACCAAACTTGGGATTTAGACTTCTTATATCTGCACGCAGATCAAGTTTGTTTTAAATTTTTGCTGCTCCCCTTTTTGGAGGAGCTATTTGAAAAAAACGTATATCTCCGAAATTTATAAAGTTATGTAAACCATATTAAAAAGCTTAATGCATTTTATCAAAATACACAGACTGTCCAAATTTTATTGCGATCGTGCCATAAATAGCGGAGATATAGGCTTTTTACTTTATACACATTACGTGTACAAGAGGCAGCCCAGGCAGAGGGCTCCAAATAAATCAAAACGTTCATTAAACATTTTACTTATGTTCATATTACTATGAAAATAGGATTACTCATTTTGAATTGGTTGGTGGCGCAGCTGGCTAAGCTGAAGTCTTTTTCAAATTTTAGTTGTCACGGGTTCGAATCCCGTCGGCGACGAGTGAAAACTTTTTATTTTTAGCAATTTTTTTTTTTTTTTTATTTTTTCCAGTACATTAAATTGATGATTACAGTATTTAATACTAAGAAATAAAAAAATGCAAGCAAATAACTATACTTAATGTTTTGAAAATGAAAAAATTCCTTATGCCTGCGGTTGATTCGAACCCAGGCCAATTGCTTACAAAAATCTATGTGTAGCTTTACCCACTGAGCTATCGACTTTGCTCTTGAATGGGAAGACATTTGCATTATATGTAAATTTGTCTCAGTTTTTTATTCTTATTCTCTTTCTTTTATATAATTTTGGGACGCGCCTTGTAATGGTACATGGTATTCTACTGTCGGGACACCCGACTGTATGTCCATCTTGTTATTTCATTTATGTTGCCCCTTTTTATGGACGTTACATAAAATTCGTTTGCACCAATGGTAGCTGTAATTTTATTAACCAGTTCAGTACAATTGGCCTGACGCACGTATATAGGTGGCGGCCTTACTTTTTTGGCCGTCTGTGTTGGAGCAGTAACACCTTCATCCAGGTCACGGAGAATCGCGAATCTATTGTTAGCGAGCGAATTTTTTGGCACTTTGTTTTCAGTAGTTTTCGTTATCTTGGGTGCATTGGCTTTCTTGTTTGGTTGAGGGCTTAATTTTCTCTTCGTTTGTATATATCGATCGAGCCCAGTTTGGATTAACGCACCATTAGCATTCTTTATAGTGCTTTGTTGGGAGAGCTTGTCGCAGATCGTTGTCATCACCGGGGTCTGAGAAACAGCAGAGGTTGTTGTTGTGGTAGTTGCAGTTTTTGATGTCGAAGATACGGTTTTAAGCGAGGGCGTTGTACTAGTTGTTGTTGTTGTTAGTAGATCGTTGACGTCGGAGGACGGGCACTGTGCACTCCACGATTGCAGAGTACCGCTTGAGCACAACAACGCAGGGGAGAGCGAGCGTGCTCTCTCCGTGTTTGCTTGCAGCGTTGCAGTTGTTGTTGGGACGGTTACATCGGGGGCGCGTATAGAGAAGTACGCGTTGTTTCGCAGCGACGACAGCCGACGCTCATCATGTTGTTGTTGCCGAGCTTGGCTCATTTTTTCTTTGCTTGCCGAGCTTAAGCTCTTACACGTTGGCATTTGTATATATAACTTTTTATTAATTAGCTAACTGTTGGTTAACTGTTAATTGTTTGATCATTTCCAAGGGCAAACCAAGCACAACTACTCATGCCTGCCCTAAGCGTCTTTTCGCGAATTAATTGTAGTTAGATTCAGTTTATTTTGATTGACCGGCGGAGCAATACAAAAATACGTCTGACACTCACAGTTCTCAGTTGATAAACTCAATTGGACTGGAAAAACTTGACTTGCAAGCTCTAAATACTATGCAAATACCAAGGCATATATTTGTAGGAAGAGTGCCAGTCACGCAAGAGTTGCACACATTTGTGGATGCCTCGGAACGAGCATATGGAGCGGCAGTGTTTGTACGAGCGACATACAAAAATAATCAACTATCAGTTCGGCTGCTGTGCTCAAAATCGAGAGTGGCGCCATCCGCCAAGGAGACTTCACCGCGGCTAGAACTATGCGCCGCAGTCTTTGGAGCTGAACTGACCCACAGAGTCAGAAAGGATCTACGTTTGCCTGAGGAGAAGGCATTGGGGTACTTCTGGACTGACTCAACAGTAGTCCTTTCCTGGATAAATGCGTCTGCATCCTCATACCACACGTTCGTGGCTAATCGGATAGCAAAGATCCAAGCAGTGTCACATCAAGCACAATGGCGACATGTGTCATCCACAAATAATCCAGGAGACGTACTGTCAAGAGGAATTGCCGCAAGCAAGTTAGCAGAACACAACCTGTGGCTATATGGCCCCCTGTTTCTGCACGGCTCTCGAGACAAATGGTCAAAAATACCGACCATTAATCCCATCGATCTGGAGCGTAAAGTAAAGCAAGTCAGCTTGCCAATCTGCCAGGATCAACTAGGAAGCGAGCTATACAATTGCAAGCACAGCAACTCCTTCCACAAATTGCAACGCATTGTAGCATATATGATGCGCTTTTGTCGTAGACAGAACCGATCTCCAACAACTACACTAAGTGCAGGCGAGCTGGCTCATGCTAGAACGATCATCTTCAGCACGATTCAAAAAACTGAATTCAGTGCTGAGTATAAGAAACTTCGCATCCACAGAACAGTGACAAGAAAAGCTCAATCATCTCGTTGTCTCCAATAATAGGAACTGACGGACTCATCAGAGTCGGAGGAAGGTTGGAAGAATCCAATCTTCCATATGCTGCCAAACATCAAATCTTGCTCCCGTACAATGATACGATTGTTAAAATGCTGCTACGAGAAATGCATGAGGAAAACATGCATTGCGGAGCACAAGCATTGAGGGCCATAGCCAGACAACAATACTAGGTTCTAAATAACAAAACAATGGCCAGGAGCATCATCCACAATTGTGTAAAATGCACAAGAGCACGGTCCAAATTAATGCATCAAATCATGGGTAACTTGCCGGCGGATCGAGTAACACAAGCGCGTCCGTTCTCTAATTCTGGAGTCGACTATTGCGGCCCCTTTTGGATTCACTACAAAATCCGTGGAAAGAGGCCAGATAAAGCGTACATTGCAGTATTGTGCTGTTTCGCCACAAAGGCAGTACATCTGGAGTTAGTAATCGATCTAACAACGGACGCGTTTCTAGCCGCTCTCCGACGATTCCTGGGCCGACGGGGAAAGTGTCAGACCATTCACTGTGACAACGCCACGAACTTTGTTGGTGCCAACAACCAGTTAAAAATACTGGAGGAAACGATTTTCACAGAGCAAGCCCAGAGCAGGATCATTAATCAGTGTAATAAGCAGCAGGTGGAGTTCAAGTTCATCTCACCGCGAGCACCTTCGTTTGGCGGTTTGTGGGAAGCTGCTGTAAAATCAGCGAAAAGGCTACTAGTATCAGTCACAGCCACAGCGTCTTTAACATTTGAAGAGTTCAACACGGTGGTCATTGAGGTTGAGGCGATACTCAATTCAAGGCCCCTCACCCCGATGTCAGCTGATCCAACAGATACTGCAGCGTTCACTCCAGGCCATTTTTTAATTGGTGAACCTCTAGTGGCACCGCCCGATGCGATCTTGCCCGACCGGAAAAAACGTTGGTCAGTAGATGGGAACTGGTATCCAGGCTCAAACAATCGTTCTGGAATCAGTGGTCCATGGAGTACCTACAGGAGCTCCAGATGCGCACCAAGTGGAAAACTATGGCGCAGAATGTCGAGGAAGGATTGCTAGTACTGGTAAAGGAAGACAACGTACCGGTAATGAGCTGGCCCATGGGACGGATAGTGAAGGCATATCCAGGCAAGGATAACCAGATCCGGGTCGTAGATGTAAAGACCGCATCAGCGATCTACAAAAGGGTAGTTACTCGTTTAGCACCGCTGATAAAAGAAGAAGTAGCCACAAAACGGCCGCACAGCGGCAGCGCGGACACGGCGCAGGCAGAAGAGAGCCCTGCGCAAAAAAGGAAAGCATCATTTCCAATCCTCCCAACATTACAAGCAATGCTACTGATCCTTCCGTTAGCAATGGGACAGGCAGACAACATAACGCCATTTGCAAGCCAGCCAGGAATATTCTACGAACGGCTCGGCACATCCAAAATGGCAATCTCCGAATGGAAAATAATTGTATATTACGATTTAAAGCCATATTGGAGCGACATGGGAATATTGGCCAACGGGATATCGGAACTAAAACACAAATGTTCAGAACTCCGGAACATCAACTTTTGTAGATCAGTGTCTGAGCATTTTCAACATGTGTACAGCGAACTACGATCAGGAAATGAGTTGATCCATCATTCTCGGCAACGAAGAGCACCACTGGACATAGTTGGAAATGTAGCGAACTCATTATTTGGCGTTCTAGACTCAAGATACGCCGATGACATGTCCAGGGTGATCAAGGAGGTCAAATCCAATGAAGACGTATTAATGATGCTCTTGAAAAATCAGACATCAATCTTGGATTCTACAATAAACATAGTCAGGACGAGCAGTTCAGCCACCAATGACCGGATCAAAAGGCTAGAGAGCCAGATAGGGACAATCAATCTGGAAAGAGAGGAAAATACCAAGGCGACCACCTACAGCAAGCGTTTATGAGTCTGACAGCTCAGCTAACACTGGTGGCAACTGGATTGCAGCGGATGCAGAGTGAGATAACCAATGTGCTCACTGACGTTCGCCATCAAACAATTAGCCCACTGCTAGTATCTCCCAAACAACTAAGGGAGCAACTGGATCAGATTCGGGAACATATTCCACCGGATCAACTGCTTCCAGTAGCATCGGCTAATGTGATCCAGCTTTATAAAATTATGCATGCCGAAGGCACCACAACGAGCAGCCACGTCATCTTCAAGATATAGCTGCCATTGCTGTATGTAACAAAACAGAACATATTCAGCATCATGGCGATCCCGATGTGGAAGGCCGGAAGCTGGCAACGATTCAGGCTACAAACAGAAATCATAGCCGTCAATGCCCATAGAGATCAGTTCATGGGATTGACCAAGGAGGAGTTCAATCAGTGTCTAGAGCTGCCACACGACGAACACATCTGCTTCAACCATCAAGCCACATTCAGCGTGGAAAACCGGTGTGAATTCCAGTTGTTTAACAATAAGACGGAAACTATCTGCGAGGTCTCTCAGTCGAGGGCCGAGCTGTGGTGGTCAGCAACGCATCAGCGAAACAGATGGATGTTTGCCACACGCAGGCACGTGGAACTTCAAGCGGTGTGCAACGGAACATCGTTCACAGTACAGCTTAACGGAACGGGCTTATTATCACTGGCCCCAGGCTGCACTGCACGCAATTCAAAAATTAGCGTCAGCACATTCAGCACCGTAGTCAGCGAAGCAAAGGCTACATATGTCCGTTTTGGCAATATCACCAGGATGGACCTTAAGAACACACCTGAGCCACTGCAAGAAACGGCAGCCAAGGAAGTCAACTTGGAGGAACTGGGCGCTTTGCAACACCAGTTAGCCAAATTAAAGGAGACCACTTGGAAGAATCAAATCAGCACTCCCCAGCACCATCAAATAGCTGCTTATGTGGCCTTAGCAATGTCAATGTTATTAGGCATTGCATGGGCTCTCAGACGAACGATCGGCAAATGGACACCGACATGCCGGACACCCGAACCCAGGCAGAACATGGAAGAACCACAACCAGAACCTACCCCACGAAGGTTCTCGTTCGACGTTATCGAAGGTTGAATACTTGCTCAACGGCCGGGAGAATGTTCAGTCGCAGCAGTATGTAGTCATAAGTAATAATATCTCAAAACACAACACACATTATGTAACAATTCTTCAGCCACAGTGACCTGCATTTGTCGTAAATAAAGTATCATTTACCAGGTCAAGCGAACATGCATGGTCAACTGAGACGAGGAAATGAACTGGGGCGATGGTCTCAGTTCGCGACACTAACCCACATTCACAAGTAACCGCACACTATTTCTTATACGTTATTTCTGTTAGCATAAGCGTTTGTGTACCTATATATATTGTTAAGTTTCATTAATAAAGTCAGTAAAAGTTCTAACGCAGACCCAGAGCTTTTATTCATGCTGTTCTTTTAGAACGACTCATGCACTCAAACCCCTCAAACAAGTCCACCTAGTTTCAAGTGCTAGTTGCGACAACAAACAGGCAAATAGTTTATGCACTATTTGCCAGGCATCTAAGCCTTCTTACACTTTACAAATAGATACAGGCGCAGATATTTTATTGCTTAAAAATAAACTTCAGTAATATATCAAATACTACAGGTATTGGGCAAGGAACCATACAGTCTATAGGCTCAATCGATCTTGACCTACGTATGCAGGATGTTCTCGTACCGCATGAATTTCATGTAGTACCCGAGAATTTTCCTATACCATGCGATGGCATAATCGGTTTAGATTTTATAAAAAAATATAATTGTATATTAGAATTTCAGAAAACACAAGACTGGTTCATAATAAGATCCGACAATTTTCATAAACAAATTAATATTCCAATTCAACATACTGTAGATTCAAACACATTATTATTGCCAGCTAAATCAGAAGTAATTAGACAAGTCAAATTACTAACTAACGAAAAAACGGTTGTAGTCCCAAACCAAGAGCTACAACCGGGCATAATAATAGCTAGCACAATTGTCGACAGTGAAAATGCATTCATTCGCATAATAAATACAAATACAAAAGACGATATAATAAATAGCGCAGAAATAAAGAGCGAATCAATGCATGACTACGACATTTTCACACCCGACCCACAACAGAACAATAGAAGCAAAGAAGTTTTACAAAAATTAAGATTTCCAAAAAAAATTGATGAGTTTCTTACAGACTTGTGTACGATATTTTTGGTTTGGAAACAGAACCAATATCAGCTAACAACTTTTATAAACAAAAGCTCAGGCTGGGAGATAAGTCACCGGTCTATATTAAAAACTATCGCACGCCAGAGATCCAGAAATTAGAAGTTGCCAAACAGGTTAAAAAAACTGATAGACGATGGAATTGCAGAACCATCAATATCAGAATATAACAGCCCATTACTATTGGTTCCAAAGAAACCACTCCCGAACTCAACGGAAAAAAGATGGCGATTAGCAGTAGACTATCGTCAAATAAATAAAAAATTGCTAGCAGACAAGTTCCCACTTCCAAGAATAGAAGACATTCTTGACCAAAAGCAAAATATTTTTCATGTCTCGACCTAATGTCTGGATTCCACCAGATAGAGCTAGAAAACAAATATAGGGATATTACTTCATTTTCAACAGCCAATGGCTCTTATCGCTTCACGCGATTACCATACGGACTGAAAGTTGCACCAAACTTTTTCCAGCGTATGATGACACTTGCATTCTCTGGTCTTGAACCATCGCAAGCATTCTTATACATGGATGATTTAGTTGTATTAGGTTGTTCAGAAAACTTAACAAAAGTATTTGAGCTATGCAGAGAACACAACTTAAAACTACATCCGGAGAAATGTTCTTTCTTTCTTTCTGAGAGGTCACATTTTTGGGTCATAAATGCACTGATCAAGGCATTCTCCCAGATGACACCAAATACGAAGTAATAGAAAAATATCCCATACCAGCAGATGCAGATAGTGCTAGACGTTTCGTAGCCTTCTGTAACTACTATAGACGTTTCATTAAAAATTTTTCTAATCATGCCACTTAACGAGGCTTAGTAAAAAGAATGTCCAATTTGAATGGACAGCAGAATGCAATAATGCATTCGAATACTTAAAAAAGGAATTAATGAAACCAAAATTATTGCCGTATCCAGATTTTAGCAAAGAATTTTGCATACCAACCGATGCCAGTAAACAGGCATGCGGATCGGTATTAACTCAAGAACATAATGGCAAACAACTTCCAGTGCCATACGCTTCAAGAATGTTCACCCAAGGTGAAAGTAATAAGTCGACTACAGAACAAGAACTAGCAGCCATTCATTGGGCAATTAATCACTTTCGACCATATATATATGGAAAATACTTTGTAGTAAAAAGCGATCATAGACCATTGTCATATCTATTCTCAATGAAAAATCCAAGCTCAAAACTAACACGTATGAGGCTGGATTTAGAGGCATATGATTTTACGGTTGAATATCTTAAGGGGAAAGATAATCACATTGCGGACGCATTGTGACGCATAACAATACAAGACTTAAAAACAATAAACAGACAAGTACTAAAAGTTACTACAAGGTCTAAATGTAGAAAGGAAAGTAAAAAAAATTGTCAATCAAGTATGAAAAACAAAAATGAGCAGTTAAATGAAAAGCCCAGAATCTATGAAGTTGTCAATAATAATGACACAAAGAAACATGTTTTAATCAAAATAGATAAACATATGTGTTTATTAAAACGAGGAAAAACAATTGTTTCACACTTTTATGTTAATGATTTTTATTCTAATGAAACATTTGACGTAAGTCAATTCTTTCAAAAGCTTAATTCAAAAGCCGGAATGCATAAAATAACAAAAATGCGAATTTCACAAAGTGAACAAATATTCGAATTTGTATCACTAAATGAATTTAAAATACAGGGCAATCGAGTACTCGAAAAAGTAGAACTAGCTATTCTACAAAAGGTGATAATCATAGATCAAACAGACGAAGCTCAAATTAATCATATCCTGAAAAAATTCCATGACGATCCTATAGAAGGAGGTCACTCTGGTATCGCGCGAACCCAGTTAAAAATCAAAAGATTTTATTATTGGCCCCAAATGACTAAGACAATAGCAAAGTATGTAAAGACTTGTTTAAAATGCCAACAAGCCAAAAAAACAAAACATACCAAAACTCCATTGATATTGACACCAACCCCAGCAACAGCATTTGATACTGTTTTAATTGATACCATTGGTCCATTACCGAAATCGAAAGATGGAAATGAGTATGCAGTTACAATCATATGCGATCTAACAAAGTTTTTAGTCACTGTTCCAACACAGAATAAAAGTGCTAAAACAGTTGCCAAAGCTATAACGAAGACGTTCATTACGGATCAAGGTACAGAATACAAAAATTCACTTATAAATGAATTATGCAAATACATGCATATAGAAAATCTAACATCTAGTGCTCACCATCATCAAATCTTAGGAACCGTAGAAAGAAGTCACCGAACTTTCAACGAATACATACGTTCACATATATCAGTTGACAAAAGTGATTGGGACATTTGGTTACCATATTTCACTTACTGCTTCAACACCATCAGTAGTACACGACTACTGCCCATATGAACTAGTATTCGGCAGATTACCCAGACAATTCAAAGATTTTTCAAAAATAAACCATATTGACCCTATATACAACATAGAAGATTATTTCAAAGAACTTATGTACAGACTAGATATATCATACAACAGAGCCAGAAGAATGTTAGAAAAAGCGAAGGCAGAAAGAAAACTTAAATATGACAGATTTACAAATAATTTTGATTTAACAAGATGGACATACAGTCGGGTGA
>JAWNOO010000131.1:12500-15075 GCA_035045905.1 Drosophila anomelani | reverse complement strand
GACACAGCGACAGCCTCTGATGCATGCATGAATAAAAGCTCGTGGTTGAGGTAGAACTCTTACTCACTTTATTAATGAAACTTATTAATGAAACAGACAGACAGACAGACAGACAGACAGACAGACAGACAGACAGACAGACAGACAGACAGACAGACAGACAGACAGACAGACAGACAGACAGACAGACAGACAGACAGACAGACAGACAGACAGACAGACAGACAGACAGACAGACAGACAGACAGACAGACAGACAGACAGACAGACAGACAGACAGACAGACAGACAGACAGACAGACAGACAGACAGACAGACAGACAGACAGACAGACAGACAGACAGACAGACAGACAGACAGACAGACAGACAGACAGACAGACAGACAGACAGACAGACAGACAGACAGACAGACAGACAGACAGACAGACAGACAGACAGACAGACAGACAGACAGACAGACAGACAGACAGACAGACAGACAGACAGACAGACAGACAGACAGACAGACAGACAGACAGACAGACAGACAGACAGACAGACAGACAGACAGACAGACAGACAGACAGACAGACAGACAGACAGACAGACAGACAGACAGACAGACAGACAGACAGACAGACAGACAGACAGACAGACAGACAGACAGACAGACAGACAGACAGACAGACAGACAGACAGACAGACAGACAGACAGACAGACAGACAGACAGACAGACAGACAGACAGACAGACAGACAGACAGACAGACAGACAGACAGACAGACAGACAGACAGACAGACAGACAGACAGACAGACAGACAGACAGACAGACAGACAGACAGACAGACAGACAGACAGACAGACAGACAGACAGACAGACAGACAGACAGACAGACAGACAGACAGACAGACAGACAGACAGACAGACAGACAGACAGACAGACAGACAGACAGACAGACAGACAGACAGACAGACAGACAGACAGACAGACAGACAGACAGACAGACAGACAGACAGACAGACAGACAGACAGACAGACAGACAGACAGACAGACAGACAGACAGACAGACAGACAGACAGACAGACAGACAGACAGACAGACAGACAGACAGACAGACAGACAGACAGACAGACAGACAGACAGACAGACAGACAGACAGACAGACAGACAGACAGACAGACAGACAGACAGACAGACAGACAGACAGACAGACAGACAGACAGACAGACAGACAGACAGACAGACAGACAGACAGACAGACAGACAGACAGACAGACAGACAGACAGACAGACAGACAGACAGACAGACAGACAGACAGACAGACAGACAGACAGACAGACAGACAGACAGACAGACAGACAGACAGACAGACAGACAGACAGACAGACAGACAGACAGACAGACAGACAGACAGACAGACAGACAGACAGACAGACAGACAGACAGACAGACAGACAGACAGACAGACAGACAGACAGACAGACAGACAGACAGACAGACAGACAGACAGACAGACAGACAGACAGACAGACAGACAGACAGACAGACAGACAGACAGACAGACAGACAGACAGACAGACAGACAGACAGACAGACAGACAGACAGACAGACAGACAGACAGACAGACAGACAGACAGACAGACAGACAGACAGACAGACAGACAGACAGACAGACAGACAGACAGACAGACAGACAGACAGACAGACAGACAGACAGACAGACAGACAGACAGACAGACAGACAGACAGACAGACAGACAGACAGACAGACAGACAGACAGACAGACAGACAGACAGACAGACAGACAGACAGACAGACAGACAGACAGACAGACAGACAGACAGACAGACAGACAGACAGACAGACAGACAGACAGACAGACAGACAGACAGACAGACAGACAGACAGACAGACAGACAGACAGACAGACAGACAGACAGACAGACAGACAGACAGACAGACAGACAGACAGACAGACAGACAGACAGACAGACAGACAGACAGACAGACAGACAGACAGACAGACAGACAGACAGACAGACAGACAGACAGACAGACAGACAGACAGACAGACAGACAGACAGACAGACAGACAGACAGACAGACAGACAGACAGACAGACAGACAGACAGACAGACAGACAGACAGACAGACAGACAGACAGACAGACAGACAGACAGACAGACAGACAGACAGACAGACAGACAGACAGACAGACAGACAGACAGACAGACAGACAGACAGACAGACAGACAGACAGACAGACAGACAGACAGACAGACAGACAGACAGACAGACAGACAGACAGACAGGCAGACAGGCAGACAGGCAGACAGGCAGACAGGCAGACAGACAGACAGACAGACAGACAGACAGACAGACAGACAGACAGACAGACAGACAGACAGACAGACAGACAGACAGACAGACAGACAGACAGACAGACAGACAGACAGACAGACAGACAGACAGACAGACAGACAGACAGACAGACAGACAGACAGACAGACAGACAGACAGACAGACAGACAGACAGACAGACAGACAGACAGACAGACAGACAGACAGACAGACAGACAGACAGACA
>JAWNOO010000131.1:0-10000 GCA_035045905.1 Drosophila anomelani | reverse complement strand
CCGTCCTCTTCCTCCTCTTCCTCCTCCTCTGAGACGTCCAGAGTCATCTCCTGAGCAGCATCGATGATGGAGTCAAGACCTAGGTCATTCTCCACCTCTTCTGCTTGCAGGGTGTGCGCATCCTTGTCCCCAGGGTGGCGCTTTTTGAGGCGTAGGTATACACTACCTAAGCCCCACGCCATCTTTCCATACCTGGGGTACTGGATGTCCTCAGCCTCCTTGTTTATCTGGAGGACTACGCACTGGCCCCCCTCTTTGGGTGTCGGGCTCGCGATGTGCAGTACCTTCCAGTCTGCGGTGGGAACGTCTGGGTTTTGGCGCTGTAGCAGCGTCAGCGCCCGGTCCCCTTGGATTGCGATGGGGAAAAGTACCGTCGCCTTCGGGATGGATGGGATTAGCTCCCACCACCTCTAGCTTCGCCCCCTCCCACAACGCCTCCATTTGGCTGACCGTTTGCGTCAGCCACTTCCGAGTCGGGTCGTCCATGCACTTCAGGATTTTGACCCCGTTCAGCCACCCTGCACCATCAAATGTGGGCATAGGCGCTGGGGAGGTAAAATCTTTTGTTGGTTCAATTTTTTTATTTTACATTATTATTATTTACAACTATTCTTATTCGTAATCAATTAAAATAATTATTGGATTATGCTAACTAATATAATAAATTTACAATGTTGCGTATATGCAACAGCGGGCATGATAGAGGTTAAAGAACTGATAATTGACACAGAGAGAGAAAGGGAAGAGAGATAGAGAATTCAAATGAGTTAGAGCAGGATAGACTTTATCGAAATATAAGAAACCAATCCAGCCAACCAATCCAGATGGAGCGTACCTCAAAGGATATGTAAGTTTCACCATGAATAAGCTTACGTATCAACATTACAAGACAGGGCAGGTCTAACAAGCGCAGTCTTTCTATGTATGAAGGTAGACGACGATGTGAGTCCCAATTTAATCCCCGTAGAGCAAACACAAGAAATTGTTTCTGTACCGATTATATAAGGTAGAAAAAATTCAGGATCATCAAACTCATTCAAAAATATTTTAGGCAAGTTGTTGGCTCGAGATCTGAGCGCACGCAAGTTAGTTGTCCGGTTTTGGCTCATCGGCTACGGTTGTGATGGTCTTGCTGAGATCTCGGATGCCTATCATAATTTTCAGCTAAAGATAATAGCGTGGTGGTCTGCCCACCCTATGCTGCTAATTCCTTCTGGGTGCGCTGATGCGCGGGATGGAAACGACGGTCAGCTCAGATGTCAGCTCAATCTCCAGATGCTTATTGAATATTGAATTTGGGCTACGCCTGCGCCGGTTTGTCAGATTTGGTCTTGCCCCCTCTTCTCTTCGGCCCATGCGAAGCTGCTTCCTATACAATTCCCAACAAATAACTAATTTGCCGGGACCTCCATTTCCTATTTACGGCTCGGTGCCAACTCCAAACGATGACCGATGATGGCGCCGGAAATAGTGGCGGTAAACAGTTGACAATAGCCTTTATCATGCCTATCACACCTACCAATTTTTTCTAGTGGCAACGGAGGACCTCAACCTTCAATTGACCAACACATAGCACTAAGAAAATATATCTTTAGTCGAGGAAGCTAGCGCAAAATAACCCTCTCAACAAGATCAGACTTGAGGTCATCACTCCAAGACTGATAAGGCTACTGCTTCATATTTATTTAGATTATTTTAGTCTTATTTTGAGATTTTTGTTCTTTTTTCAAAAATGTTTGCAGTCTAATCAAATAAAAGTTGTTTTTATGCATTTTTTTTTGAAAATAAATATTTTATTTATATTTCAAATTGAATTTATTTTAATTTAATTAATTTTTATTTTTCCGCTGGGTTCCAAACTGGAACTCTGTTATTAGACGAGCCGCCTACACACGCCACGTAGCCAACATGAACTACGACGCCGATATGCACATAAATACAAATTGCTATTTCATTTGCACACTCCCTCTGTAATTCCCCTGTAAAACAAAGAATGGCAAAAATCTTTAATTAAGACATTTTTTCTTGATATTACTCCTTTTTTGGCATTTAGCAGCCGACGGCGATTGGAAGCGGTAAGCTTCTTTGTAGCGCATCGTGGTCCATCGTGACGCTTGGGAAGACTTAGAGTACAAGCATTTCTCTGGACGAAGACTTACGAGTCCGCACGACCCTACTCTTTGAAGACTTTAAAGTCCAACCAAATTTTCTCTCTGTGAAGACTTTCGAGTCCACCTATTCTCTCTGTAAAGACTCTCTAAAGACTTTCGAGTCCACCCAAATTCTCTCTGAAGAAGACTTGTGAGTCCGGACCTCTTTTATTCTCTTCCCCAGGGAACCGAGGGTCACGACGAGAGAGGCCACGACGAAAGACGACCAAGACGAAAGAGACCCAGACGGAAGAGACCCAGACGACAGAGGCCATGACGACCCTCCCGGCCGAGGTAGGTCGATCGGAAGCCGCTTACAATAAAGTCTGTTACTCGTTACTAAGCTGAATAAATACTTTAAATACTTTTAAACCGAATTTACTCCTCTGTTCTCCCTGGGAAACGGGTCGGAATATCTTGCAGCAACCACAACCGAACCAAATAAATTCGCTGAACGGATTCTAGACATCCCTGCGTTACCTGGGAAGCCGACAGACCGTCACAAGATTTAGGTTTTGGTTCTCAACATTTGCGCTACCACTATCCTGCTAAGTTAATGTTAATGTTGTCCCTAACTCTCGCACAAGACAATAAGTTTTCCCCCCTTGGATCACCGACTCAGCTGCTCATCGCGGGACTTCACGTATCCACGGTGGTGAGAGTCCCGTGGGTATCCTTGCGGCTCCCTTCCGCGTCGTCCTGGATAATTGTTCGTTCTGGGACACTTGTACCATTTTGAAGAACTCCTCCTGCCACGGCTGTACTTTCAGTTTTCTAGATCTGCTCCACTGGTACGTCTGCTTCCGTTCACTTGTCAAAATCAACTCCTCGATAGTCATGAAGCTTGTTTGTGCACCGAACTTAAAGTGTCGTCGTCCGAGTACTTTTCCAAAGCTGGCTTCGGCACTGTTGCCAGGGCATTTTCTACCGGTGATCGGTCCCTTCGTTTTGGCTCTGCTGCTGCCGTCGGTTATGGTCGGGAGACTGCCGCGGCTTTGCTAGCTCTGCCGCTGCGGGCTCTGCCGTTGTGGACTCGGCGATCAGTATATGCCGCTGTGAGCTTATGTTTATGTGTCGCAATGTGGCTTAATGCCGCTGTGGGCTTTATGTTATTTGCCGCTGTGGGCTTTGTATGTATGCCGCTGTGGGCTTTACGTTATGTGCCGGTGTGGGCTTGGTCTTAATGTTATTGTTTTCCGGTACAGTGGGTGTGATTAGCCGGCCGCGTAAATGTCGATGTGGCTGTGAGGTCCTAAAGCTTACTATTTACATATGCCTTTCGCGGGGCTTTCAGGTCGTCGTTTATACTAGTATTAATCGTAATCCCTAAATCTATCCCTAACTAATTATTTACATAGCTTAATCAAATTATTTACAAAATATACAAGTGGGGGACAAAAAATGTTATTTATGTTTTAAAATGACTTTGTTTGGAGCAACAGAAATAGTTTGGAACACTACTGCTAATAGTCAACAATATAATTCGACATTTTCATTATTTGTAGACCTTAAAGGCCTCTCAACAGTGTTCATTAAGTGCAAACCTTAAAGGCCTCTCAACCATTCTCTTTACCTTACCTCTACCCTCTTCTCATTAATTTGTATACCTTAAAGGCCTCTCAAACTCTCCTCATCAATTGTATACCTTAACGGCCTGTTCCACGCTTCTTACTAACTGGTAGACCTAAAGGCCTCTCAGCCCGTCTGCCCTTTTGTAGCCATTGGTAGACCTTAAAGGCTTCTGGATCGCCGCCCCCGTTATAAGTCTTAAAGGCCTCTGGTACCACTCCCACGTTGTAGACCTTAAAGGCCTCTCCACCTCCTGCACGAACAAGTAGACCTTAACGGTCTCTTACGCACTCCCCATTTCGCAGGCTGCAAGCCCAAAAGGCCACCCCGTGGCCTTGCCGACAACAGACACAGGAGCCAAACGGAAGCCACGACGACTCACGATTTGTAGCTTGTTAATGTAAACATATTAGTTTAAGTTTAAGCTTGATCATCAATTACTGTGTAATTTCCTCTGTCCTCTCCTCTGGGACCGGGTCGGAATCTCTTTCAACAACTTTACCGCACAAATATAAATATCTGCTACCTATACGTATACCTAGCGATGAAGGACGAAGTGACGGAAAAGGATGGAAAAGGATGGAAGAGGAGAGTCGAAATCATGGATCGGGTTCGAAACTGGGGCATTCGATATCATATATCGTGTAACCCGCTGGAATTCTTGCCTTACAAGATGGTACATAGTCGTCCGGGTCAAAAGGACAGCTGGTCCAAAATAAGCTCTTCATCCTGGAAGGGGTAGCGATCGTGTGGTAAAATACAACACCAAACAAGATCAACCCTTGGCAGAGTTAAGGATAAGGTTAAAGAAAATCCAAGCTATTGGGGAAGAAAAAGCTCGACCGAATATACATGAATCGAAGAAGCCAAATATAGTTGTATACATGCAGAACGGGTTTCGAGACATTGACACAGCGGAAGAAGTAGATGAAATAGAATCCTCCGAAGGCCAAACGCATGTCGCCCAACCGGTTTAACAGCAACTATGTCTGCGTGCGTACCTGTGGCAACCCACCAAAGATATTTGGTTGGGTCTGCGAACGAAACGGCATCCGAACAACGGAATTTCGTAGAGCGAGGCCGGGAAACGCCGGAAGCCTGAGCAAGGGATGCTGACAGCTCAAGCAGCAAGACTAAGGCCAATCAGCAAGAAAGCAATAGTATTGCGTTTGATTTAAGATAACGGCCGTGATAAGGACAGGGGACAGATCAGCAAAAAGAGAGGTAGACATTGGAGCATCTCGTAGCTCAATGCAGAAACCTCAGAGAACTGGGTAGATGGAACAGGGCCCAATCCAAAATAACACTAGCCAACGGCTCAAAACGAAAGACCGTGGAAATTAGATTTGGAGGAAATGTGTCCGGATGACCTTCATGATACTCACACAGGTTGCAGGCGTATTACTGCTAGGTATCGATTTCCTGCCGGAGTCTACACCGTTACTATATGGCGAGTTGGTGTTGGAAATAACAACAGCAAATAATGTCAAGGATAAGGGAGAACTATCGGAGGAAGCAATACAAGCATTCCTCGATAAGCAAACTCAAGTATTTGAAAGGATGCAAGGAGTCAGCAATATTACAAAACACAAGACCTACCTTATACGAGAAACCAAAAAACAAAGGTATTGTCCGCGAAACCAGAGACAATGGAGAATCATTCACGAATAGGTAGACAAATTAATAGCGAACGGGGAACGAGTGCTATCAAGAATGGGATCCCCGAAAGTCTTGATCTCGGATAACGGCGTGAAAATCACAGGACGAGAGACAAGAGTGACTATGGCAAGATGGGGAATTTGTCAATTCCTTACGGCACCGTACGCATCCCAGGAGAATCCGAAGAAGCGAACAAACAGAACAGTGAGACAATGATCACACAGTTGGCGGAAGAGGACAAAACCGGATGGGATGAAACCATACCGGAGTTAATGCTAACATACAACACTAGCGCATTGGAATCAACAAAGTATAGCCCGGCACAGCTCGTGTTTGGGAAGATACTTAGATTTCCAAACACGACACCATAACTAGAGGTTTAGAAATGAAGGAAAAAGAATAAAAAAAAATATTGAAAAACATGCGGGAAGAAGCGGCAAAACATATGGGGGACGCTGCAGAATAGCAAAAACACAACTATAACTTGCAGAAAGGATATTGGAGACCCGGTTATTCAGGTACGAAACACGAAAACTCGGAAAACAAAACGAGTGTATATCGGAGACATTAAACCATGCGAGGCATTAAGAGCAGGCAATGCAACATTAACCAAGACCCATCCCGAAACATTAGAAACAGATAACAAAGCACACAACTTAACATTAAGTACCGATAACAATTTTGCCACGCGGTAAAACACTTTAATCCACACCCAGGAAGCTGACGCTCTTACTGCACCGAGATGTGCTGGATATCAGCTACCAGTTGCGAAGCAAACACCAGTTGGGTCTGGAGCATCCCGGACGAAGGAGAAATTTCGGCGAGGCAATGCCGGGAAGAGAACGGGGACCATTAACCATGTTGAACGGTTATTAAAGAATAGGCAGCCACACTGAGCCTCGCTAGATCGCGCTAAAGAGAGGACTACAACGTTTGGGAGGGCTTGAGTATCGGCCAGCAAGCGGGAAAGACCTCTCAAACGAGGAGCTGCCAAGCACCGGCGCAAGCAAAGGTAAACCAACGAAGTCACTAACCGCCGTTGCCCCTTCTAAGGCCTCTTAACCATTCTCACTGGATGTTGACATAAAAGACTCTCAAACCCTTCTCATTAATTGGAGACCTTAAAGGCCTCTCAACTTTCCTTCGTAATTTGTAGACCTTAAAGGCCTCTCGATCTCTCCTCATCGACAGGACGACACCACAGCCGAACGGGAGCCACGCCGGCACGAGGACGCACTATTCGTAGCTTATTACCGTAAAAATATTAGTGTAAATAAAGTTTGATCAATTTCCTCTGTATTCTCCTTTGGACCGGTCATCCTTGAGCCACACAAGCACTGACAGATCGTCACAAAGCTTGGGTCAGCTCTCCGTCTTCATTATGGCGGACGTGCTGGACGATCTCCTACTCGGGAGAAATTTTCTGTGCTACGGAGCAACACTCCAGTGCGGCGGACGCAGACTTGGAACTCTCTCGGCTTGACACACTTGCTGGTGTCTCCCACTTCGCCGAGCATAGTATAATTATGCTAAATGTTGTAGTGTTCAAATCAGGATGCATTACCTTTCGTAGCCTATAAAAGGCCGCAACAAAGATGAATCTTATTTAAGAAGCTAGGTTCGACGGTGAGCATTCTTTCTGTGCTCAGTTCCAGCTCGTCCGATTGGCTGGGGTCCTTTCTCCCGTAGCTATCTCACATATCTAACACCAATCGTATAAGTACTCGATGGACGAAGATAATGATATTTCAAACCAACATGTTAATAATTATAAAGGTACAAAAAATAAGTTTCATTTTAATTCCATTCATTCACAAAAAAACCAAGCTAACAATTAATTAGTTCGTAAGTCATGTTTTGAGTCGGACGTGCTTTCCATCGCTCTACCATCGTTCAAAGTTTTAATTGTGAATACTTGATCCTTAAAGTCCAAATTTTTGGCAATCTGGATCATTTCGTATAAAGACAGTGTCTGTAATCTACAAAAACAAACTCGGTTTTTTCCTTTGGCTTTCGTGTGCAGTGCGCTTACCGCTGCATCGTTCCAGTGTTGTTGTTAATGCAAGCGATCTGCATACCGCGAACAATCACTCTAATTCATACTTTCGAGCGCCTAGATATATCTTATATCTTTCTTGCTCTATTCCTGTATTGATCAGCTCCTTCGCCGCGCAAATAATTTACATCTACTTCAAACTACAGTTAATTTGGACACTTTCTCAAGTAATAGTTTGCATGTTGCAGACCCTGCGAACCCCCTTAAACTGTTCAGTTCACCGCATCATCCCAACGATGATACCTCGGCTGCTACTAATGTCTCAGCTGGTGAGGAAGCTGCGTCTGGTCATGTATCGGCCCCTAGTTCTGGACTAGCCAATCTCGTCGCATCTCCGAGCTTGCAGTCAGTTAACGTTGATCAGGCATCTACGTCTAGGCTGCTGCCGCAAATGAAGCGTTGCTTGCTCCGAATCACCATAAGGATGACCACCCTGCGATTCCCCCGGCGATCACCATCTCATCGCTTTCAATTTCCGGCCCCCGACCACATCTGTCAACGATTTCTGGAGTTGGCCAAAGTAGACCCAAAAATGCTTTTCGTTTCCCGCCTTAATCCTGATGCTTCCGAAAAAGACGTATCCACTCACTTGGGCAAGAATCTGAACGTTTCTTGTACTGAATTCTATGTCTCAAAATTCAATTTTAAGCAGAGACGAGATATACATATCTTCATTTAAAATTGGACTTTCAGATGTACTATTCGTTAGGGCTCATGATACTTTTATGTATATGGTCAAAACTTGCAATTGGTCACGAATTTCTTAACAAGAGTGGTCCTCAGACCCTTCAATTCAGCCCCCAAAAATACTAATAGATTCATTTTCTTCGCACTATCAGAATGTTCGCAGCTTGCTAGGGAAACTTAGTAAACTGCAGGCTAATAGTGTCTCTTTTGATGCTCACGTTATTGATTTTAATGAAACGTGGCTCAACTTCTCTGTCTCCGATTGCGAATTAATCGGTGGCAACTATACTGTCTACAGGCGTGCCCGTTAAAAGCGCACTGGCAGCCGCGTCCTTATTGCCGTCAAATCCGACCGCACAGGGAGTCCACTCAACTCTTGGAGTTAATGACCACCTGATAGCTATGGGTGATTTCAACCTTTCCTTAATATCTTGGATGCCTCTAATTTTCTTATTGACCTTTCTTTGGGCCAACTGAACCACATAATGTCCAATCGATTCCGTCACCTGACGATTCATACAAGTCCCCTTGGTTTTCCCGTCGACGAAAATCCAAAATGTTTCCTTCTTGTCTTCAATTCAATACTGAGTCGGCTTCCAATGAGCCTGACATAGCGAACTTAATTGCCAAATTTTTGCAGACTACGTACTCTCTATTGGCTTCGATACAAAATCTTCGTATCCATATTCTCTTCTGCACTCTAATTTCATTTTCATGTCCATCATCCGCGAAGATGATGTTTTTCAGAATCTCAAAACATTAAAGCTTTCCTTTTCTTCTGATCCAGATCTTGTATCTAGCTGTGTTTTATTATTTTTATTATATTGTGCTGGTTCTTTATGTCGATCACATTCTATACTTTTCAAGACTTCCCTTCAACTTTATTTTTTTCCCGAAAGGTGGAAGGAATCTTTAATCATTTCTCTCATCATAAAAAGGGCAGCAAATCCAACATTAAAAACTACAGATGAATCACGTCTATAGTTTGATATATTTGATGTTATGCAACTGAAAAATAGCGTTGTGAAGCAACCGCTGGCTACCTTTCATTGTAATTATATTATATATGTACTGTGACGATAGTCACATTTATATAAACAATGTATATAGATTATTAGCATAAGTTATTAGGGTTAAGCTGTACATATTAGTTGTAAGTTGTTTATATTAGTTGTAAGTTGCACTAGGTATAAGTTGTATATATATTAGGTATAAGTTAGGAGCTAGGGAAGTAGGGTTAAACGCACATCACCGCCAGCAACATCGCCGGCCATCACCGCCAGCAACATCGCTGGATACCATTGGCTACTCCGCCAACAACATCGCTGGACACCGCCGATTGCGGGACGGTACCGCAACACGGGACAAGGAACTAGGATGGGCCGGCAGAGCCACATCCTGGAGAATGGAACGCTGGGCCAGCCAATCAGCGGCCAGCAGAGGGGCCAGCCAATCAGCGGTCAGCAGAGGGGCCCGCCGAGCCACGATCGCGGCAGAGGGCCGATAGCGCCGGCAGCGGCAGAGCCCAGGAATGCGAAACGGAATTCGCAGCGGCCACCTGCGAGCTGCAGACAGAGCAAGACGGAAGATCGCAAACATGCAAGAATGCATGGAATGCGGAACGGCGCGTGCCATGAAGCGCGGCAGCGCAGTCGCGCAGGGACCATAGGAATTTGGGTCAAGATCAGATTGAAATCTGATATCCAAAATCACTCGCGGTGGACCCACCGAGCTAGCAAGTCTACTTTTTCAAGTGATAAAAATAAGAACCCAAATCCGACGACGACCCCAGCAGTAGAGACGGCCACTGGGATCTTCCCAAGCCTAGCCTAATCTCGGGGAGCCGCCACAGGGACTAGCCCGGGCGGAACGCGGGCTA
>JAWNOO010000130.1:0-14864 GCA_035045905.1 Drosophila anomelani | reverse complement strand
GTATTGCTACCGTTCGGGCGGTGTACGAGATGGCGATATAACTCCCCGTTCTCCACGACGTAGTCCGGGAACTTCTGTGGGTCTCCTCGGACTTCGGCGAGTTTGTGGCGGAGCCACTTGCTGCGGGTCTCTTCCGTGTCCAGGCGTTGCAGGTGTTCCAGCGGCTGTCGAAGAAAGCGCGTCCGCGACGACGTTATACTTCCCCGCCGGTAATGGACGTCGAACTGGTACTGCTGCAGCTCCAGCGCCCACCTGGCTATCCGTCCGGTCAAGCATACGACGTGATCCAGCCACTTCAGGAGCCAGATGGTCCGTAATCACATCGAACCGGTACCCCTCGAGGTAACACCGGAGTTTCCGGATTCCCCAGACGAGTAGCCAGCGCACTTCTTCTCCGTGGGAGAGTAGTTGAGCTCCGCGGCGTCGAGCCTCCTGCCTACGTAGGCGATCACTCGCTCCTGGCCGTCCACCTCCTGGGTGAGAACTCCTCCCAGCCCATAGTTGCTGGCGTCCGTCTGCAGCGTCATCTTCACTGAAAAAAATCCGGGCATGCCAGCACCGGCGCGTCGGTCAGGAGTTGCTTGGAGCAGCTCGAACGACTCCTGCTGCTCTGGGCCCCATTGCCATCGCTGACTCTTCTTGAGAAGGTTGGTCATCGGCTGGACAACGGCCGAAAAGTTGGGCACGAACCTCCGGTACCACGACGCCATGCCGAGGCATCGCCGGAGTTCCTTGGAGAGTAGTCGGGGGGGTCAAATCACGCACCGCCGCTACTTTCTCTGGGTCTGTGTGGATGCCCTGATCGCTGATCACATGACCCAGATACGCGATCTTCCGCTTGAAGAACGCACACTTCTCCTGGTTAATCCGGAGATATCGCTTGGCCGAAGTCGCTCCAAGACCCTGCGTAGATTGCACATGTGCTCTTCCAGGCTGGCCCCTACCACGATGATGTCATCGAGGTACGCAAAGGCATAGGGGTCCAGCTCCGGCCCGATCACGTTGTCCAGAGCGCGCTCGGAAGGTGGCTGGGGCCGAATGGAGGCCGAATGGCATGTCTCTCCACTGGAAGAGGCTGCGACCGGGGACGGTGAACGCCGTGCATGCTCGGCTCTCTTGTTCCATTGGAATCTGCCGTCACCCGTTGCGCAGATCCAAGGTGGAGATAAACTTCGCGTTCCCTAGCCGCTCGAGGATGTGGCCGATACGCGGCAGCGGATACGCGTCCGGGACGGACTTCTCGCGTTCAACTGCCGGTAATCCACGCACATCCTCCATTTGCCCCGTCTTCTTCCGCACCCGCCAGCACCAACGGGGCGCTGTGCGGGCTACGCGACGGCTCGATGCGTTCTTGTCGGAGCAGGTCGTCGACCTGTTCATCGATGATCTGCTGCATGGCAGGGTTCTTGGGTAATAGCGCTGCTTGATCGGCCGATCCCAACGCATGGTGATGCGATGTTCGGCGATGTTGGCTACCCCCGTCATCCCCTCGAATGGAGCTAGTTGTTCCTCCAGGAACAACCGTATCCGCTGGTCATCCTCGCTTTCCGGGGCTGGTACCTGGATGAGTCCTCCCGAAGGCTCTCTGCCGGCTGTTCCCCCGGGGTCTCCCCTGGGTTCCTGTTGCTATTCGCTCTGGGTTGGGGCTCAGGCTGTGGCGGCTCCTCATATTGTGCAGGCGGCTCGGGGCCGGTTCCCTCCCAGTATTCTTCGTGCTGTATCATCTCGTGCCGGGGTTCCTCGTACTGGTCCTCGTCCGGCCGAGTCTCCTCCGTGGCGCCCCTGGGGAGGGTCTGACTGGCGTTTCCACACCGGATGGTGGGTGCCGATTTCCCGGAGGAAATCCATTCCCAGAATGAGGGGCTCCAGCATCGCCGGCATCACGAGAAGGGGAACTCGCGCGGCCTTCCCGGCCAAGGTGATTTCGGCCTGGAGCAGTTGCCGAATCTCGACCCTCGAGGTGTCCGCCAGATTAATCTGGGTCCGAACTTCTCGAAATTCGTGGGCTTGGCCCACCGCATCGGCCACTTCTCGGCTGATAAAACTCCTCGACGCTCCGGGTGTCGAGCGTGGCCAACCGGGCGCCTCCCCCGATCATCACCTCGGCGGCTATCCTCCCTCGCTCGACTTTTAATTGCGGTCCCCGCGGGGGGTCGAGGGGGAGTTGGTCCCCGACGGACTCCGCCGGTCGTGGGGACCGTGCCCGTTTCCCGGCTAGGTCTGCCTCCAGCAGTCCACTGTCCGGACGTTTCGTCGCCCACAATCCCAGCAAAACCACTGCCGGGGGTTCTGTCACTCTTGCCCGAAATGCCCTGGTTCCCCACAGTTCGAGCACGCGTTACGCCACGGCGCCAGGACACGGTCGCCTACCGCATCTGAGATCTCGTCGAACTGGGCGTACCCGTCAATCGGACATTCTTCAGCGCGCGACCCAACCGGTTCTGCGTAATCATTTTCCCGGGGAGCGCACCTCCCCTCGGCCAGGCGGCGGGTTCGCGTAAGCGCACCTCGTGCTGGGGACAGGGTGGGTGCGCTACCGGCTGGCGCTCCACTGCTACACCATCGCGGCCTGCACGACAGGAAAGGTCAAGTCGTCGATGATCCTTTAGCCGCTCCGCCGTACGGCGATCAGGTGTCTGGGTGACGTTCTGGTAGAGCCGCTCGAGCTCTTGGGCCTCCGAGTATCCAGCGTGGCGCATCAGGACTCGCAAGTCGAGCATGTAGTCCTTGAAGGCCTCAGCCTCCATCTGCTCGCGCCTCCGGATCTGATTGTCCAATCGCTGGGGATACCGCGGCGGGAGGAAGAATTCCAGAAACTCCCGCCGGAAGGTGGTCCAGTCAGCCCCTTGGAGGCGGCTGGTCTGGAACCACTTCTCCGCGCGGTCGACGAGTAACTCGGCCATGGCGCGGGGAAGCGTCTCCAGGTCGATCCCGTAGGAGAGAGCGCGGCTCTCGACCTGTTCCACGAAGGCAAGGGGGTCAGTATGCCCATCATACTGCAGCCCCCACTTGCGGATTCGCTCCGGGACACACGGAAACTCCCGGTGGAGTCTCTCGGAGACTTCGTTCTACTGGGGCAGCCCTAGCGGCCTCGGGAGGCGTGGGGCTGGTATACGCGATAGTCGGGGTACGGCGTATGCGGGCCGTAGGCGAACTAGTAGTCGCGGGGGTCGGGTCGCGGGGAACGGAGAGGCTCCGAGCCGGGGCCTTGGTGTCGCCAGGTGGCGCGGGACTGGCCGTCCGGGCGGGGAATTGCCTCTCTAGGTCCGCGAGCCGTGACCAGACCTCCTGGGTCTGGTCGGTTTCCCTCAATAGGGCGGCGAAATTTCGTCGCAGCTCGTCGACGGTACCGTCTGCGGAAAACCTGAACTCCTCGGCAAAGGCCAAGAGTTCCCCCTTATTCCGGTGGTAAATCCACCGTACTCCTACCCCGGGATTCTTGTTCTTACGAGGAACGGACTCACCAGGGACTCTGATCTCGGTTCATGTTGGATGTGTGTGGTTGCTGTTACTGCTGCGCTGGTACGTTGACAAAGGCCTGGGCGTCGGGTTGTTGTTCCAGGTTCACAATTTCGTTTTCTCCTGTGTTAGTCGGGTTTTTTTTTTTTTTTTTTTTTTCTTTTTTCCCTTCACTTCGTTTTGTTCCGGCCGGTATATGATTTAGGTTTTATTTATAGACGGGTTATTATATATATTTATTTTATTTTATATATAATTATTTATTTTAATTATAATTATTTATTTTTTTAATTATAATTATTTATTTTTAATTATAAGTATTTATTTTAATTATAATTATTTATTTTTAATTATAATTATTTATTTTTAATTATAATTATTTTTTTTTAATTATAATTATTTATTTTTAATTATAATTATTCGTAGTTTCACTCGCGTTGGTGGTTTCGGAAGGTTGCGCTGACGGTGCACACGTGGAGAAAGAATAAACGAAAAATAAAAAAAAAAATAAAAAAAAATACTGATAATATTTTTTTTCTTCGGAAATTTCGCTACTAAGCGGATCCCAACCTATAAAATTGATAAAAGGGATAGAATCGCACAGCTAGGGCGGAGAAAGGGAAGGAGAAGATCCCGACGGAGTCGGTAGGGCGGACTCCGGTGAAAACCTTGGAGGCGGCGAGAGGGAATTCAGTGGCGGCGCCGTGGGTAACAACCTCACGGCGGCTGGGAGAGCGTCTCCGGTAGAGACCGTGGAGCAGCCGAAAAGACTCGGTCTCGGTAAAAATACCGCGGAGCCGACGGGAACAGGATCGTCTCCGGTGAGAACCGTGGAGCCGGGGAAAAGGAAGGCGTAGGAAAGCGCGAGTGGGATGGTGTGGCCTTAAAACCTGGACAAGAAACTATTTTCCCACCCAAGAGAGAAATGCTGGATTTTTCTGTAGTTATTATCGAGGGCACCTTTTATTGCCGAAAATGGCCACAGGCCAGAAAAGGAAAAAAATAATATTTAATAATAACTAAATATATCTATCGTGGGCCGAGGAACGGAATTTACGGATAGGTGAAAATAAGGAAGGCAGCAGTATATTTTCAGTGTAAAAACTTACGTGCCGCTTACGTCGGCCAGGAAAGATCGGAGCCGTGGCTGAACGTAAGACTGGTGCTTTTTTCGCGGGTCGCGTGGGTACGCGGGTGGTTCGCGGCAGCGGCGCAGAGGGCGCAAATCACACGTGCGGCAGCCCACGGGCGGTTTTACCAGCGGCGTGGCGACTGCACACGGCGAAGGTGGCTGGCGGCGAGACACTCGCGGTAACGGACCCGGGCACCGGCCCTGAGGCAGCAGGCGGCGACTGCGCAGTCGCGCGGAGACTGGCCGGCGTCACGTGTGTGTGGCGGCCCACGGGCGGCTGCACCTGCACCGTGGCGGTTGCGCACAGACAGCGGACGGCGTAGCGGGGCACACTCTGGAGCGGGGGACGGGCGCGGGCACCGACGCTGCCGATCGCACTGGCAGGCGGCGGTCACTGGGTGGCTCTGCCGGCGGCGCGGATTCTGCCAATAGCACTGGCAAGTGTCGGTCGCTGGGCGGCTCTACCGAAGGCGCGGATTGGCGGCGGGCACTGGAGTGTCGGCACTGGGGCCACTGATCGTCACTGTCGATGGTTTTAGGGGTGGCTGCGGGGCAGCGGTTGCACTCGCGTCACTGATTGGTGCTGGCGGCGTCGCGCTGACGGTAGCGGCGAGCAGCAGTGGCACGAAAACACGACCGGGGGTGGCAGCTGTGGCGCGATGGCACCCTGCACACAAGACGGGTTGAAAGTCGCGGCGGCGAGACAACACGTGCAGGTCAGGCGATTTGCAGGCGGTGAAAGAGGAATTTTCCATGCACGTGCTGCCTTTTTATAGTTTGAAGTAAACAAACTTCTAACGGGACCCGCCAAGCTTTTTAGGGGTGGCACTCCGCTTCCAAGTGATGACACCTCCTTTAGTGTTGGCACTTCGGGGTGTTATCGATAGTATTAGCTAAGATTACTTGTAAGCTGGAAAAAATACTAAAACTAGAAATATAATTATAATTAAAAAATACAAAAAGGTAGAAATATTAATTATATATTTATTTTAGAATTTGGAGGTTTGTGCGCCTCTTGGAGGGAGGCGCCACACTAGTAGTTCAAATTCATTTAATACCAGCCAGCAGTGCAGCAGCTGAAAGATCGTTTTCTTTGGCTGGCAACGTTATTACAAAACAAGAAAGGAAGCTAACTTCGGCTCACCGAAGTTTGTATACCCTAGAAGACTTTAAACAAACAATTAAAAACGAAATTCTGAAATAATAATTTGTTGCCAAATCTCAAATTTGATGGCAATGGTTTGAAACACGGCTAAGCTATGGTTTTTTCTTTTATTTTCCTGATTGTTCCTATGGAAGCTATAGGATGATAGTCAGCCGATTTTCATGAAATTAGAATCGAAATTCAGGAATACTAAAATATGGGTAACTATCAAATTTGGTGAAAATATGTTGAAAACTGACAAAGTTATGAATTTTTCTTTTATTTTCCTGATTGTTCCTATGGAAGCTATAGGATATAGTCAGCCGATTTTCATGAAATTAAAACCAAAATTCAGGAATAATAAAAGATGGCTAAATATCAAATTTGGTGAAAATATGTTGAAAACTGACAAAGTTATGGTTTTTTCTTTTATTTTCCTGATTGTTCCTATGGAAGCTATAGGATATAGTCAGCCGATTTTCATGAAATTAAAAGCGAAATTCGGAAATAACACTAAATGGGCAAACATCAAATTTGGTGAAAATTGGTTGAAAACTGACAAAGTTATAATTGTTTTTTGAAAATTTTTCGGATCGTTCCTCTGGCAGCTTATGATATAGTGGTCCGATCCGGCCCGTTCCGACATATGTACGAGTGAGAGTATATAGAAGCCTAACTGCAAAGTTTCATTCAGATAGCTTTAAAACTGAGGGACTAGTTTGCGTAGAAACGGACAGACGGACAGGCGGACATGGCTAGATCGACTCGGCTGTTGATCCTGATCAAGAATATATATACTTTATAGGGTCGGAGATGCTTCCTTCACTGCGTTGCAAACTTCTGACTGAAACTAATATACCCAGCTAGGGTATAAAAACGAAATAGATTGGAGCCAGGATCCGTTGATAGTTTGATCTTTTTAAGTTCTGTAATGATGCGCTACGGCCGAGATGATCCTCAGCGGCCAGAGCCCCATCCAGAAACATTTGTTTTTGGAAACGCCAGTACATGGAGGTGCCGTTTCGTATAGAGAATTTTTAAAGGGGTGGGTTTTGCCGGCGGCCACTGCGATTTGCGAACTCGGCCACACACACACACCTACACACATGCACATGCCCCTTATAGACTCCCTATTGCCCACGCTGGGCGGGACAAAACTGCCGGCTCTGGAGTCCCAGCGGCCGGACCCTCCACTAGAGACTGGAGACGTGGCTCTGGAGTCCCAGCAGCTCGCTCCCGCGCCCACAATCCTGATCTAAAACCACGGCCTGGATTACCCAAGCACCGCGGCCCGGCGCCTCCGCCTGGTGTATCTACCGGTGGGCTGCCTCCCAGCTATGCCCCGTGATTCGCGGTAGCCCGCGTTCCGCGTCTGGTCCCGTCCTGCTTGGTTCGCCGCCCTGGAGACCCAGCGGCGGACGAGGCGAGGAGGAGGGGGCCCAGAGGGTCGTGGTTGGCTAGAGAGGGTAGGGGAAGTAATAGATCTGGTGACATTTAATATGCCTAGCTTAGATGTGTATTTGTTTCATGTTTTCTCTGTACTGTTTGTCTATCTTATTTCCTATTTGCTTGGTTTCCTTTCCTCTCTTTCCCCTAGCTCACACACACCCCGTTGCTATGTTTGGGCCGGTGGCCGTGCTCACCGTTAGCCTGTGTCGTATCGTTTTCCTTTCCAGAAGCTTCTATGTCCGTGTCGTGTCCTGTTTTCCTCGTAGTCCTAGTGTATCCTTGTCCCTGTTTCTCTACTGCTGAGGGGTCGTCGTCGGGTTTGGGTTCTTATTTGTCATTTGGCACTTGAAAATTAACCTTATGGCTCAGTGGGTCCACCGCGAGTGATTAGCACATCAGATTTCAATCTGATCTTGACCCAAATTCCTATTGTCCCTGCGCGACTGCGCTTCATGACACGCGCCCTTCCGCATTCCATGCATTCTTGCATGTCTGCGATCTTCCGTCTTGCTCTGTCTGCAGCTCGCAGGTGGCCGCTGCGAATTCCGTTTCGCATTCCTGGGCTCTGCCGCTGCCGGCGCTATCGACCCTCTGCCGCGATCGTGGCTCGGCGGGCCCCTCTGCTGGCCGCTGATTGGCTGGCCCAGCGTTCCATTCTCCGGGATGTGGCTTTGCCGGCCCATCCTAGTTCCTTGTCCCGTGTTGCGGTACCGTCCCGCAATCGGCGGTGTCCAGCGATGTTGCTGGCGGAGTAGCCGGTGGTATCCAGCGATGTTGTTGGCGGTGATGGCCGGCGATGTTGCTGGCGGTGATGTGCGTTTAACCCTACTTCCCTAGCTCCTAACTTATACCTAATATATATATAACTTACAACTAATAGGTACAACTTACAACTAATATGAACAACTTAACCCTAATAACTTATATATATAATATATAACTTATATAATATATATATATATATATATTATTAATATATTATTTATATCAATGTGACTATCGTCACACCCCCCCTTTACGTCCGGGTGGGGCGAAGTGTGACGCGCACTCGGCCGCGTAGATTCACCTGAACGCGGAATCTCTGGCCCTGCTCCTCGTCCAGGTATCGCCACACCCTTTGGCCCCGGATCGCCAGCCGGTCATAGATCCTGTCTATGAGACGGGCTGGTAACCCTCCCGTTGGAGTGGCCCATGCGGGTGGGGCTGGCACCCATGGCTCTCTCGAGGGGGGCGGTATCCCGGCGGGGTTCCGTCTCCTCCTCCTCCTCCGCCGTATTCTCGGGTGAGTCGGCCCATGGCACCTCCCGGCGCCGTCTCGCCCTCTGCGGCGAGTCTTGTCCGCCTCTCTCCTCGCGGCTGCCCCTCGCCATATAGGGTGTCGAAGTGCTCCTCGACCGCCCTATCTAGCCACTCCAGATTCCTCCGGCCCGGAGGAGCTCCAACTTCGCGCTCATGGTTTTGTGGCGGCAGAAGCTGTGCTGTCACTCCTACTCGGGTAAGTGGTGTGATTTGGGGCCACAGGAAAATGGGAAGGCCCCTTCCGCGTCCGGGTTCCATGTCGTTGTCCTTGTTCTGTGGGGTGTAGAAAATATGATTAGTAGGTGTAGGTGACAGACAGACAGACAGACAGACAGACAGACAGATCCCAGTGGCCGTCACCCCTTTCTCCTCCCTTTGGGCCGGTGGCCGTGCTCACCGTTAGCCTGTGTCGTATCGTTTTCCTTTCCAGAAGCTTCTATGTCCGTGTCGTGTCCTGTTTTCCTCGTAGTCCTAGTGTATCCTTGTCCCTGTTTCTCTACTGCTGAGGGGTCGTCGTCGGGTTTGGGTTCTTATTTGTCATTTGGCACTTGAAAATTAACCTTATGGCTCAGTGGGTCCACCGCGAGTGATTAGCACATCAGATTTCAATCTGATCTTGACCCAAATTCCTATTGTCCCTGCGCGACTGCGCTTCATGACACGCGCCCTTCCGCATTCCATGCATTCTTGCATGTCTGCGATCTTCCGTCTTGCTCTGTCTGCAGCTCGCAGGTGGCCGCTGCGAATTCCGTTTCGCATTCCTGGGCTCTGCCGCTGCCGGCGCTATCGACCCTCTGCCGCGATCGTGGCTCGGCGGGCCCCTCTGCTGGCCGCTGATTGGCTGGCCCAGCGTTCCATTCTCCGGGATGTGGCTTTGCCGGCCCATCCTAGTTCCTTGTCCCGTGTTGCGGTACCGTCCCGCAATCGGCGGTGTCCAGCGATGTTGCTGGCGGAGTAGCCGGTGGTATCCAGCGATGTTGTTGGCGGTGATGGCCGGCGATGTTGCTGGCGGTGATGTGCGTTTAACCCTACTTCCCTAGCTCCTAACTTATACCTAATATATATATAACTTACAACTAATAGGTACAACTTACAACTAATATGAACAACTTAACCCTAATAACTTATATATATAATATATAACTTATATAATATATATATATATATATATTATTAATATATTATTTATATCAATGTGACTATCGTCACACCCCCCCCCTTTACGTCCGGGTGGGGCGAAGTGTGACGCGCACTCGGCCGCGTAGATTCACCTGAACGCGGAATCTCTGGCCCTGCTCCTCGTCCAGGTATCGCCACACCCTTTGGCCCCGGATCGCCAGCCGGTCATAGATCCTGTCTATGAGACGGGCTGGTAACCCTCCCGTTGGAGTGGCCCATGCGGGTGGGGCTGGCACCCATGGCTCTCTCGAGGGGGGCGGTATCCCGGCGGGGTTCCGTCTCCTCCTCCTCCTCCGCCGTATTCTCGGGTGAGTCGGCCCATGGCACCTCCCGGCGCCGTCTCGCCCTCTGCGGCGAGTCTTGTCCGCCTCTCTCCTCGCGGCTGCCCCTCGCCATATAGGGTGTCGAAGTGCTCCTCGACCGCCCTATCTAGCCACTCCAGATTCCTCCGGCCCGGAGGAGCTCCAACTTCGCGCTCATGGTTTTGTGGCGGCAGAAGCTGTGCTGTCACTCCTACTCGGGTAAGTGGTGTGATTTGGGGCCACAGGAAAATGGGAAGGCCCCTTCCGCGTCCGGGTTCCATGTCGTTGTCCTTGTTCTGTGGGGTGTAGAAAATATGATTAGTAGGTGTAGGTGACAGACAGACAGACAGACAGACAGACAGACAGATCCCAGTGGCCGTCACCCCTTTCTCCTCCCTTTGGGCCGGTGGCCGTGCTCACCGTTAGCCTGTGTCGTATCGTTTTCCTTTCCAGAAGCTTCTATGTCCGTGTCGTGTCCTGTTTTCCTCGTAGTCCTAGTGTATCCTTGTCCCTGTTTCTCTACTGCTGAGGGGTCGTCGTCGGGTTTGGGTTCTTATTTGTCATTTGGCACTTGAAAATTAACCTTATGGCTCAGTGGGTCCACCGCGAGTGATTAGCACATCAGATTTCAATCTGATCTTGACCCAAATTCCTATTGTCCCTGCGCGACTGCGCTTCATGACACGCGCCCTTCCGCATTCCATGCATTCTTGCATGTCTGCGATCTTCCGTCTTGCTCTGTCTGCAGCTCGCAGGTGGCCGCTGCGAATTCCGTTTCGCATTCCTGGGCTCTGCCGCTGCCGGCGCTATCGACCCTCTGCCGCGATCGTGGCTCGGCGGGCCCCTCTGCTGGCCGCTGATTGGCTGGCCCAGCGTTCCATTCTCCGGGATGTGGCTTTGCCGGCCCATCCTAGTTCCTTGTCCCGTGTTGCGGTACCGTCCCGCAATCGGCGGTGTCCAGCGATGTTGCTGGCGGAGTAGCCGGTGGTATCCAGCGATGTTGTTGGCGGTGATGGCCGGCGATGTTGCTGGCGGTGATGTGCGTTTAACCCTACTTCCCTAGCTCCTAACTTATACCTAATATATATATAACTTACAACTAATAGGTACAACTTACAACTAATATGAACAACTTAACCCTAATAACTTATATATATAATATATAACTTATATAATATATATATATATATATATTATTAATATATTATTTATATCAATGTGACTATCGTCACACCCCCCCTTTACGTCCGGGTGGGGCGAAGTGTGACGCGCACTCGGCCGCGTAGATTCACCTGAACGCGGAATCTCTGGCCCTGCTCCTCGTCCAGGTATCGCCACACCCTTTGGCCCCGGATCGCCAGCCGGTCATAGATCCTGTCTATGAGACGGGCTGGTAACCCTCCCGTTGGAGTGGCCCATGCGGGTGGGGCTGGCACCCATGGCTCTCTCGAGGGGGGCGGTATCCCGGCGGGGTTCCGTCTCCTCCTCCTCCTCCGCCGTATTCTCGGGTGAGTCGGCCCATGGCACCTCCCGGCGCCGTCTCGCCCTCTGCGGCGAGTCTTGTCCGCCTCTCTCCTCGCGGCTGCCCCTCGCCATATAGGGTGTCGAAGTGCTCCTCGACCGCCCTATCTAGCCACTCCAGATTCCTCCGGCCCGGAGGAGCTCCAACTTCGCGCTCATGGTTTTGTGGCGGCAGAAGCTGTGCTGTCACTCCTACTCGGGTAAGTGGTGTGATTTGGGGCCACAGGAAAATGGGAAGGCCCCTTCCGCGTCCGGGTTCCATGTCGTTGTCCTTGTTCTGTGGGGTGTAGAAAATATGATTAGTAGGTGTAGGTGACAGACAGACAGACAGACAGACAGACAGACAGATCCCAGTGGCCGTCACCCCTTTCTCCTCCCTTTGGGCCGGTGGCCGTGCTCACCGTTAGCCTGTGTCGTATCGTTTTCCTTTCCAGAAGCTTCTATGTCCGTGTCGTGTCCTGTTTTCCTCGTAGTCCTAGTGTATCCTTGTCCCTGTTTCTCTACTGCTGAGGGGTCGTCGTCGGGTTTGGGTTCTTATTTGTCATTTGGCACTTGAAAATTAACCTTATGGCTCAGTGGGTCCACCGCGAGTGATTAGCACATCAGATTTCAATCTGATCTTGACCCAAATTCCTATTGTCCCTGCGCGACTGCGCTTCATGACACGCGCCCTTCCGCATTCCATGCATTCTTGCATGTCTGCGATCTTCCGTCTTGCTCTGTCTGCAGCTCGCAGGTGGCCGCTGCGAATTCCGTTTCGCATTCCTGGGCTCTGCCGCTGCCGGCGCTATCGACCCTCTGCCGCGATCGTGGCTCGGCGGGCCCCTCTGCTGGCCGCTGATTGGCTGGCCCAGCGTTCCATTCTCCGGGATGTGGCTTTGCCGGCCCATCCTAGTTCCTTGTCCCGTGTTGCGGTACCGTCCCGCAATCGGCGGTGTCCAGCGATGTTGCTGGCGGAGTAGCCGGTGGTATCCAGCGATGTTGTTGGCGGTGATGGCCGGCGATGTTGCTGGCGGTGATGTGCGTTTAACCCTACTTCCCTAGCTCCTAACTTATACCTAATATATATATAACTTACAACTAATAGGTACAACTTACAACTAATATGAACAACTTAACCCTAATAACTTATATATATAATATATAACTTATATAATATATATATATATATATATTATTAATATATTATTTATATCAATGTGACTATCGTCACACCCCCCCCTTTACGTCCGGGTGGGGCGAAGTGTGACGCGCACTCGGCCGCGTAGATTCACCTGAACGCGGAATCTCTGGCCCTGCTCCTCGTCCAGGTATCGCCACACCCTTTGGCCCCGGATCGCCAGCCGGTCATAGATCCTGTCTATGAGACGGGCTGGTAACCCTCCCGTTGGAGTGGCCCATGCGGGTGGGGCTGGCACCCATGGCTCTCTCGAGGGGGGCGGTATCCCGGCGGGGTTCCGTCTCCTCCTCCTCCTCCGCCGTATTCTCGGGTGAGTCGGCCCATGGCACCTCCCGGCGCCGTCTCGCCCTCTGCGGCGAGTCTTGTCCGCCTCTCTCCTCGCGGCTGCCCCTCGCCATATAGGGTGTCGAAGTGCTCCTCGACCGCCCTATCTAGCCACTCCAGATTCCTCCGGCCCGGAGGAGCTCCAACTTCGCGCTCATGGTTTTGTGGCGGCAGAAGCTGTGCTGTCACTCCTACTCGGGTAAGTGGTGTGATTTGGGGCCACAGGAAAATGGGAAGGCCCCTTCCGCGTCCGGGTTCCATGTCGTTGTCCTTGTTCTGTGGAGTGTAGAAAATATGATTAGTAGGTGTAGGTGACAGACAGACAGACAGACAGACAGACAGACAGATCCCAGTGGCCGTCACCCCTTTCTCCTCCCTTTGGGCCGGTGGCCGTGCTCACCGTTAGCCTGTGTCGTATCGTTTTCCTTTCCAGAAGCTTCTATGTCCGTGTCGTGTCCTGTTTTCCTCGTAGTCCTAGTGTATCCTTGTCCCTGTTTCTCTACTGCTGAGGGGTCGTCGTCGGGTTTGGGTTCTTATTTGTCATTTGGCACTTGAAAATTAACCTTATGGCTCAGTGGGTCCACCGCGAGTGATTAGCACATCAGATTTCAATCTGATCTTGACCCAAATTCCTATTGTCCCTGCGCGACTGCGCTTCATGACACGCGCCCTTCCGCATTCCATGCATTCTTGCATGTCTGCGATCTTCCGTCTTGCTCTGTCTGCAGCTCGCAGGTGGCCGCTGCGAATTCCGTTTCGCATTCCTGGGCTCTGCCGCTGCCGGCGCTATCGACCCTCTGCCGCGATCGTGGCTCGGCGGGCCCCTCTGCTGGCCGCTGATTGGCTGGCCCAGCGTTCCATTCTCCGGGATGTGGCTTTGCCGGCCCATCCTAGTTCCTTGTCCCGTGTTGCGGTACCGTCCCGCAATCGGCGGTGTCCAGCGATGTTGCTGGCGGAGTAGCCGGTGGTATCCAGCGATGTTGTTGGCGGTGATGGCCGGCGATGTTGCTGGCGGTGATGTGCGTTTAACCCTACTTCCCTAGCTCCTAACTTATACCTAATATATATATAACTTACAACTAATAGGTACAACTTACAACTAATATGAACAACTTAACCCTAATAACTTATATATATAATATATAACTTATATAATATATATATATATATATATTATTAATATATTATTTATATCAATGTGACTATCGTCACACCCCCCCCTTTACGTCCGGGTGGGGCGAAGTGTGACGCGCACTCGGCCGCGTAGATTCACCTGAACGCGGAATCTCTGGCCCTGCTCCTCGTCCAGGTATCGCCACACCCTTTGGCCCCGGATCGCCAGCCGGTCATAGATCCTGTCTATGAGACGGGCTGGTAACCCTCCCGTTGGAGTGGCCCATGCGGGTGGGGCTGGCACCCATGGCTCTCTCGAGGGGGGCGGTATCCCGGCGGGGTTCCGTCTCCTCCTCCTCCTCCGCCGTATTCTCGGGTGAGTCGGCCCATGGCACCTCCCGGCGCCGTCTCGCCCTCTGCGGCGAGTCTTGTCCGCCTCTCTCCTCGCGGCTGCCCCTCGCCATATAGGGTGTCGAAGTGCTCCTCGACCGCCCTATCTAGCCACTCCAGATTCCTCCGGCCCGGAGGAGCTCCAACTTCGCGCTCATGGTTTTGTGGCGGCAGAAGCTGTGCTGTCACTCCTACTCGGGTAAGTGGTGTGATTTGGGGCCACAGGAAAATGGGAAGGCCCCTTCCGCGTCCGGGTTCCATGTCGTTGTCCTTGTTCTGTGGGGTGTAGAAAATATGATTAGTAGGTGTAGGTGACAGACAGACAGACAGACAGACAGACAGACAGATCCCAGTGGCCGTCACCCCTTTCTC